>LR812519.1:73018544-73058544 GCA_903798195.1 Danio kyathit
TTTATTTTCTTCCCCAATTTCTGTTTAACGGAGAGAAATTTTCTTCAACACATTTCTAATCATAATAGTTTTAATAACTCATCTCTAATAACTGATTTATTTTCTCTTTGTCATGATAACAGTAAATAATATTTGACTAGATATTCTTCAAGACACTTCTATACAGCTTAAAGTGACATTTAAAGGCTTAACTAGGTTAATTAGGTTAACTAGGCAGGTTAGGGGAATTAGGCAAGTTATTGTATAATGATGGTTTGTTCTGTAGACTATCATTAAAAAATATAGCTTAAGGGGCTAATAATATTGAGCTTAAAATGGGTTTTAAAAAATTAAAAACTGCTTTTATTCTAGCCAAAATAAAACAAATAAGACTTTCTCTAGAAGAAAAAATATTATCAGACATACTGTGAAAATTTCTCTGCTCTGTTCAACATCATTTGGGAAATATTTAAAAAAAGAAAATAAATTCAAAGGGGGCTAATAATTCTGATTGCAACTGTACATACAAACAAACTCATATGTCTTAAATAATAAACTTCACATACCTCGCTCCGCTTTACCAAAGGGTTCTACGATATAAATTGAGCAGGATTAAGCCTCCTTTCTTTATAAATCGCTACTCATCTCCATGAACTGCGCAGAAACAGGTATCCTCTTCACTCTGCTAATCTGAGTTTGACTAACCTATTTGTTACCCGAACTACCGAAAACATGTGACATGCTCTGATGCTCTGAACAAATTTAAAGTGGTATAATCATTTAGTGGTCACTTGCATGATAAGATTCACTTGAACGTAGGGCATACTGGCTTTTTGACTTATGAAGAAGGGAACCCACAGAGATGCTCACAGCATCTTAAAACTTTTTAAGACCCTGCGGACACCATATATAGTAAAGTTTTTCTGAGTCGTTTAGATTCAAGAACGAATTACTGAACGTTTCTCTCGCTCTCTCGAAGGTAGGCTTAAGTAAAAAGGTGATGCAAAAACACATACGATTAATAAACCACAGCTTTAGAAAGCAAAAGCTGAATTCCGGACATTTTAGGAACTTTAGAAACTCGGCCGGATGATCTTTTTAATTGCCAAAAAGGAGCATCTCTGTGGGTCTGCAGAGCACGTGAGACAAGTTTCGCGCACACAGAACGAAACGGGTAAACGAGAGAAGATTTTCCACTACTTAGGGTGCTTTCACATATGTGGTTCGGTTCATTTGGTCTGGACCAAAGGCAACAAATGATACATTGTAGCAGTTTTCTGCCGTTTTGGGTCCCTTTCACACCACACTGATTGCTTTGGTCCGAACCAGTTGAAACGAACCAAAATGCAGTCATGTGACAAAATCTACATCACTCACTGGCCAGATGTTATTGAACGCATTTCCTAAACTGCTTTTCAATTGGTCAGAATTCACGTGGAACTACCGCAAATAAACAAACCGGCAGACACACAATGTCACTGCGCTGGCTGACGCAGTATTCCTGGTCATAGTATACTATGTAGTTTGTTTGCATCACTTTAGACAAACTACACATTTCGAGAATGAAGGGCGGCTGGGGCTGGAAAACAATGTTTTAATGCATTGCAATCGACGAAAGCTTTAGGAGAAGGCGTGAAATAATTTAGCTAAACTGCGACATGGTCATCTTTCAGAAATATCACCAATGATCCATCAGGTAATGTTTCTCCCTCCCTCCCTCTCTCTCTCTCTCTCTCTCTCTCTCTCTCTCTCTGTTTAAAACTGTTGGTAAAGCGCTGTCAACAGATATTATAGACCCCATAAGATAGACAGCGCATCGCACTATGGCAGCTGGATTAGTCCAAAAAGGAGCAGTACTTATTGCGGTTGGGTCTGTTTTAGTTTGGATCACGTTCTCACCACAAACGAACCGCTCCAGGGTTCGTTTGAAAGCGTACCGAGACCACCTCTTCAAGCAGGTCTCGGTACGCTTTTTTGGTGCGCACCCGAGTGCGATTGCTACGTTCTCACCTGCCCAAACAAACCGCACCAAGAGGGTAAACGAACTCTAGTGCGATTCAACCAAACTAAATACGGCAGGTGTGAAAGC
Organism: Danio kyathit; assembly: GCA_903798195.1. Taxonomy (NCBI): domain Eukaryota; kingdom Metazoa; phylum Chordata; class Actinopteri; order Cypriniformes; family Danionidae; genus Danio; species Danio kyathit. The sequence continues at coordinate 73,020,613 of LR812519.1, forward strand.
ACCCTTAATCGATCGTGGATGTTTGGTTATATTAGGTGGATACAATATAGTGTAAAAGGATGATAATTGTAAAAAAAACCTGTCACTAAATATACTTGGGTGGCCGTTAATAAACCTGGGCGGCGTGCTTAAGTGAAGTCTGTGTGTGGGAAATGCTTCCAAAATAATCCTGTAATAAAGCATCTTTCTTTGTTTTTAAAGAAAGGAACACAATCTCCAGCCTATCAGAGCGTTTCTCCTCTAGTTTAGATCTGCTAGTTCTGCTTGAACAAACAGCGCCTGTACAAACACTCACACCCACACACACAAACACAGAGAATAGGTGATAATCGGCCCCATTAAGCGGATAATTGCTGGACTCCTGTGATTTAGTCCAGAACATGAGCGGGAGTGAGGAACAGCTCAGTGTGTGTCGGTGCCGTGTGTTCCCGCGCGAGAACACACTCATTACAGCTGGAACTGACTGAGCTAACTGAGCAGAATGAGCGCGGTGAAACACAGTGTTCCTGACGCTTTACTGTGCTCGCTTTATTGTATTTCTGCAGCTGCATTTCCAGTGCAGGCCTGTGGAGGCGCTGCGGAGTCTATATGCAGAGGTCAAGAGGTCAGAGGAGCAGCGCTGGGATCTGTCCATGCACACACTCACACAGGTACAACAACAACACCTGGACATACTGGATGAGACACCAGAGCCTTATTCTGCACTGGTGTATTTGTGGAAATAGCCAAAAATACAATATATGGGTCAAAATCTAATTCAATATTTTTTATTCCAATAATAATTAGGATAGATTTGTAAATATATACTACCGGTCAAAAGTTTGGGGTCAGTTTTGGTTAAATGATTCTGTTCATCAAGGCGACATTTATTAAATGTAAATAAATTGTTAAGTTGTTAAATATTTATTACAAATTTATATAACTGCTTTCTTATTGTATGTAGTTTCAAATGAAATTATTACTCCAGTCATTATTGCTTTTATTACTGTTACCATTAATAATAATAATAATAATAATAATAATAATAATAATAATTAATATTAGAGTGATTTCTGAAAGATCATGTGACTCTGAAGACTGGAGTAAAATTCATCATTAACATTACTGGAATAATTTATTATTATTATATATTAAATAATATGATAAACTACTTTTGAACAGTTATTTTAAAGTGCAATAACATTTCACAATTTTACTATTTTTATTGTATTTTTGAATAAATAAATGCAGCCTTTGTGCGCAGGAGAAGCTTATTTTAAAACATTTATAAGTTGTACTGCCCGCAAACTTTTGAGCGGTAGTATATGTATGTATGTATATATATATATATATATATACGATTGAAATCAGAACTATTAAACCCCCTTTGATTTTTTCTTTCTTTTTTAAATATTTCCCAAATGATGTTTAACAGATTCAGGAAATTTTCACAGTGTGTCTGATAATATTTTTTCTTCTGGAGAAAGTCTTATTTGTTTTATTTCGGCTAGAATAAAAGCAGTTTTTAATTTTTTAAACACCATTTTAAGGTCAATATTATTATATCAATATTATTATATCAATATATAATTTGTAAATATTATATATTGTAAAATATATGAATATATTTGTAGTCATATATTATATTTTTACAATATTAATGTATTTTTTAAATGTATAAATATATTTGTAATAATTTGTAAATATATCAGAACATAATTTTAGATTAGTAATGTACATTGATAAGCACTTGTTTTAGACAGCTATTTGTATATACATTTATTTTCTCAATAAATTTCATATAATTATATGTTTTTTAAAGGGATATTTCACCCTAAAATGAAAATTGTCATCATTTGCTCATCATTAAACCTTTATGAGTTTCACAAAAGAGGATATTTTGAAAAATGTTGGAAACCAGTAACTATTGACTTCCATAGTGTTTGTTTTGCTATTATAATAAACTATAATAACATATATAAAACAAATGTTGAATCCTCTCATCATTTATTGACCATCACGTTGTGCCAAATCCACATTATTCACTTCATTTCTTGTTCTGCGTCTCCATGAATGTGTCTCTCTGTGCGTGTGTGTGTGTTGTCCACTAGGTGTTGCTGTGTGTTCCTGAGTCAGACGAGAGCAGAGAAACTAACCTGAGTTGGCTGAACTCACTGATCCTGGAGCTGCAGAGACCAGCGACAATACACACTACTGCTGTGACATCACACACCGTCAGGTCTTTCTCTCACACACACACTAAAGCTGTGACATCACACACCATCAGGTCACACACACACACACACACACACACACACACACACACACACACACACACACACACACACAATAAACACTCACCACACCTTACAGCTCAAAACATCAAGAGTGCATCATACATCCACTCAGAACACCCTAGCAACCATTCAGCACACACAATTGGAAAAAATATTATCAGATCATGACATTTGTGTGTGTGTGTGTGTGTGTGTGTGTGTGTGTGTGTGTGTGTGTGTGTGTTTAGTCTTCAGTTATGGAGGGAGCTAATTGACGGTTTGGCCTGTGAGTCTGTCAGACTGAAACACACACTTGGGCTTCAAGAGCACAACACCTGGAGCAACACAACACAAGAACAGCACACCGGTGAGTACACACACACACACACACGTATACCCACACACACATTTACACACACAAACACACACATACACATATACAAACACACACAGACAGTCATGAAGCAGTCAGTGTGATGTTTTGCAGTGGAGCAGAGTGAGCAGCAGAGAGCAGGAGTGTCGAGGAGACGCGCGAGTGTTCTGGAGCTGCAGGAGAACAGCAGAGCAGCGGAGGTGAGTGTGTGCGTGTCTGTGTGTGTGTGTGTGTGTGTGTGTGTGTGTGTGTGTGTGTGTGTGTGTGTGTGTGTGTGTGTGTGTGTGTGTGTAGAGTCACCATCACCAGCAGAGGACAGCAAACACCAACACACATCTGTTCTTCAGGAGTGTGTGTGGATGAGTTATGAAGTGAGCAGACACACTGGCTGTTTCTCAATACCACGTATGTAAAGTTCAGACTGGGAACGACCTCCCAAGGACGCGAGAACACACACTTCTTCACATGGAACGGCGGTGTACTTAATAACGTCACTTACTTCACCATGAATTCATCGCTCTCACTGTACATTAACAATAAAGTGACTTAATTATATAAATCACGGCCTTATAATTAATATTATGTTGATATTATGAATCTTTATATTTGATTTAGGAAAATATAAACGTAAATAACCATAACTGTGGAGTGAAATGTGTTATTATACACAGACTCGTGTCTTTGATTATCAGATTTAATAAACTCCAATGGACATTATACAAGTATAAAGTACAAGACAATTTGGTAAACAAAGACAAGCAGTGTACAACACAGTAACATAATTAAAGACAATAATAAAACATAACAAAATAATACATCTGAGACTAATAATAGATTTAAAAGAGCAAAAACTGTTCGTTATATATACACAAGATGGATTAAACATCATGTTTTAACTACAATGGACAGATGAGTTTCTGTGTTGACTAACATTACGAGAAGTTTATTTATAAACTAATTTCGAGAGGGTCACGTGCTTATGATTGATCACAGCCGGTCCTGCATTATTCAATTCATGATTCACCAATCAGACGATTCCTAAGCCACTATAAATACCCTAAGTTCCATGTAACAGCCATCTTCGTTTTGAAGAATCCCCCTTCCACCCCTACTCCTCCTCTTTTCCTAGATTGGTGGCCCAGTGGTTAGCACTGTTGCCTCACAGCAAGAACGCCACTGGTTCTAGTCCTTACCAAGCCAGTCGACATTTCTGTGCAGTGTTTACACGTTCTCCCCGTGCTCACGTGGGTTTCCCTCGGGTCCCCCGGTTTCCTTCCACTGTCTAAAAACATGCAATTTAAGTTAATTGACTAATCCAAATCGCCACCATAGACCATACCTGTCAACCCTCCTGTTTTTCCCCGCATTCTCCTGTATTTAACAGTCCAACCCTGCTATCATCCCGTAAAGGTATTTTCCCGTATTTCTCCCGTATTTTCAGTCTTTCTCTGAAGGGTGGCAATAAACATTAAAGAGCAGAGCCTCCCTATACGCAACCCATACCGCCAAACCACCAGGGGCCGCCCTTTGCTTTTAAATGTGAGTCTGTTCTGTGCTTTCGCTTTGTTTAGGCATGAAAACACTTTGAAATAAATATAATAACGGCGGGATTCCCTTTCCTTTTATTACAGGTGTCGTCTCCCCTTCATATGCAATCCTCAAAACAGTCATATAGCAGTGCGTGACTGTCAGCTGACGCGCTCCATAGTGATGAATAGAGGCTGTTTCCCAAATGGATTCTATACACGCGATTTGAAACGGAGCGCATGTCTGGGTTTTGGGTGTGTGTTAAACAGACATAAACACATAATTAATAATAATAATATCTAAAGATGTCGATCTTGGTGGGGGTTTTTTCAAACACAACTAATTTCGTCCTAAATGAGCATAAAAAGTTAGGAAAGCAATCGAATGCTTTCTCTATAACGTTAGATGTGTGCATTTTTAAAGTGACGCCTGTTGTTTATTGTAATTAAACGAAGAAAAAAAATCTAAATAAATAAGAGATTCATTCGTTGCTCTTTAATCAGAATGTGTCAGTTATACAGTGAAGAAACGGCTAATGAGATTTGATAGCTTGATTTTATTTCATTATAATAGCTATTAATTTTAATAAGCTGAACTGTTTGCTAATGTATTTGCTGCTAATGTATACTATTTATTGTTTCTTTTGTAAATAATAATAATAATAAAACATATTACTGGCCGTTAAACTGTTTATTTACAATGAAACAGCTCCAAATCAACATATTTAGTAATTTGGGGATTTTTTAAGGGGGGTTGGGGGGCGTCGGGGGAAACCATTATTATGGTGGACATATCCCTTATTTTCACATCCCAATGTTGACAGGTATGCCATAGACATGCTCCAAGTAAGTAGTTATCTCCTAAGAGCAATCCCTATCTGTTCATTAGCTACTACAGCAGGGGAGTTCTCAAGATCTACCTGAGCTCAAACTCCCCTCTCGCCTTGCAATAGGAGGGAGCCCCAGGCTCGAGGATCTTATGAGCTCAGGGCTCTCTCCAGGACAGCATGCCAAGCAAGCTTTATAATCAATCATCAGCTAAGTGTGAACTCTTGAAATTGTTTTGGTCTTGGTTGAGCTTGTGTGTAAAAGAAGTTCAAGCATTTGAAATTGGTGTTAACTGCATGCATTTTGTATCAAAGCAACAAGAAATGTGTTCACTGTATAGCCTACAAAGACGGATGTTGTGCTAACCGTGTTAAGAGTTTAGGAAACTTGTTAAGTGTATTGAAAAAACTGTCATACCGATTGTGAAAACTGTAAAAGAACTTCATTCTCACCCAAAAAACTTGTGAGTATTTTTAAAATTGTGCAGGTTTTCTCCTCCGCGTTAAGCTTTGGCTGGGAAGCCTGCAATGCATGCTGAGATACCTGCGCAAGTTCGCACAAGTCATCCTCGACAAAAAGGGGAGGAGCAAGTACACATCCATGAATTTTATCTGTACTTGGCAAGATGTGAACTTTGAATTGGAACAAGACTTGACCAACGGTTGATGACGTTTCACGAGGACGCAAGAACAGACAAGAACGCATAATGAGAAACAGTCATTGTGTACAACCACTACCCAAGCAACCATCTGAAATACTCTAGAAACAACCCAGAACACCATATAAACTGTATAGCAGTGGCAGCGTAAACACACTACTGACTCTCTACAATCCGACATTTACTAATATGAACTTTTAATAGCATTTGTGTGTGTGTGAGTGTTGTATTTCTGTGTGTGTATATGTGTTTGTGTGTATATGAGTATGCATATGTGTTTGTGTGCACATTAATTGTGTGTGTGTGTGGGCATGTGTATTTGCGCATGTATTTGTGTGTGTAGGAGAGAGGGAGCATGAAGAAACTCATGCCGGAGGAGAGGAAGACAGATATGGCGGACACCGAAGAGACTCTACAGGACACATACAGACTCCTGTTTCACAAACAGGCAAGACACACACACACACACACACACACACACACTGTAAATATAGTAACATACAGTAGAATCAGCTGTATTCCAGTGATGCGCATCAATCTTCAGCATCCTCACCTGCAGTGTCACATGATCAGAAATCAGTCTAATCTGCTGATTTGATGATCCTGATACATTTGTATTCCCATCAGTGCTGAAGACAGTAGCAGTGCTTTACTATTAAATACATCTTTTAGACAAAGTGAATGTGTGGGGTATTTTGGTGAGTACTCTTGCAGGGGATTGTGAATCATAGTTATTATGACACACACACTGCTATTTCATCACATTCACGAGTCCACTCATGATTCATACTGTGTGGTATTTAGTTGTAATGGGAAGTGGTGTTTTTGTGTGTGTGTGTGTGTGTGTTTGTGTGTGTGTGTTTCAGGTGTATGTGCTGATGGAGAGGATGGTGGATTCTCTGTGTGATCTGCTCGATGACGCTCACAACAACCCTCAGAAAACCCTTTAACACCTCCATCTGTCTCTGTTTCTCCAGTACACACGACTGATGTGTCACTAAATCTAACAATGTAAATGTCAGTAAACATCATTTTACGATCCAGATCATCTCTCTGTATGTCTGTGAGTTGTACATTCCTCATTTCTGCAGTCACTGAAATAGTTTTGTACACTGATCTGTATTGAATGTCCATTATAGATCAGTGGTTTTGTTTAATGAACTTTATGAGTTTTTCTTTTTAAAGGGGCACGAAACCCCCTGTCTCAGCAGGGTGTTTTCACACCTCTGTTTTGAAAAAAGTCAGGAAAGTTGGGCGTGTCCAGCTCTGGGAGTGTGGGAGTGTCGGGGGAGGGAAAGAGGGTAAGATTTGCATAGGAGGGAGTTTCCATTTGGGCACGCGCTTAGTTTCACAGGCAAAACAAACAGAGAGAGGCTGATTTGATACCGCATGGCGAATGAGAGAAAAAAAATCCTCCGCATTTCTCTGTAACTTATGTACTCGGTAGGTAGCGTCAGAAAGCCGTGTGTGTATATATCCTGTCACAAAATGCAGCGAAAATCCTGCACGACGGGAATAGTTTGTGTTTACATGTTTACACTCGGAGAGCAGCATTTAAACAAAGGGCACTGCACTGCAAACACTTACCAAATCTGTAGACAGACAATCAAACTGGAGCTGTGTCTTTTTATTAAAAGGAGACGAGCGGCAAATCCGGATTTCACCATTTCCAGATGAGAAAAAGCTCTCGGGTAAAAATGTTCCTTACAAACGCGTTTCTGTCGCGTGTCGCGTGCACTGTAATCCACACGTGAGTCCAACTGCGCTCTCATAGAGGGAAAATGAAAACAAAACCTTTGTTGCAATACCGATGACTCTTGTCTTGAAATTCTTGTACTTTCACTTGTTTTGGCAACACAACGTGGCGTCTCATTGCCGTATGAACAGCGTAAACTGGTAAACAGTCTCCGGAGCTATCATGCATATTAATGAAGTTTTGCGTCATACACAATAGAGCGCGCTGATTGGTTTGAAGCACGTCTTTGTCATGAATTAATGCCGCACACTCAGAGACGTCACGATGTTCTCGAAAAGACAGACAGCCATTCTCCACTCTGGATTTACACCTATGTATCTCATGGCCGTGACGTAGCTTCAAAAATTCGTTTCAAACCGGAAGAACGAATTTGCTCAAAATAACGCAAAAACAACCAATTTTCACTTTTTAGTGCAATATATGTGTCCTCATAGTGTTTATAGCAGCGTGGGACACATATATGACTGTCAACAGCTCAACACGTGTTTTGGTGTTTCGTGACCCTTTAAGTTACTGAAGTCCAAATGGCTTTAAGTTTAGCTGTGACTGAGCCGTATATCTATATATTCATTAATTTTCCTTTGGCTTAGTCCCTTTATTCATCAGGGGTCGCCACAGTGGAATGAACCACCAACTTATCTAGCAGATGTTTTGCACAACAAATGCCAGCACTGGGAAACACTCATACATACTCATTCACACACACTCATACACTACGGCCAATTTTGTTTATTTAATTCCCCTGTAGCGCACCCGGAGGAAACCCACGCCAACACGTGGAGAACATACAAACTCCACACAGAAATGCCAACTGACCCAGCCGGGACTGGAACCAGCAACCTCCCTGCAGGCACAGGATGTCAACATGATGTCATATTGACGTTGTACCCCAACGTACCTCAACGTCTTGGGAACATTGGATTTTGTTTGGTAAATAAAAATCGGGTTGATGTCAGAACCCAACGTCAGGTCGACGTCAATGTACAATGTCCAACCTGAAATCAACCAAATATCAACATCTAATCATGTTACACCTTGACGGTGTGAACGTTACCACTATGACATCTATCAGACGTTGGATCTTGGTCACTTTCCAGCACAACCTAAAATCAACCAAATAATGTAACTTGACTTCGTTTTAGGATGTCAAATAATGTTGTCCAGGGCGACGCAGTGGCGCAGTAGGTAGTGCTGTCGCCTCACAGCAAGAAGGTCGCCGGTTCGAGCCTCAGCTGGGTCAGTTGCCGTTTCTCTGTGGAGTTTGCATGACCTCCCTGCATTCGCGTGGGTTTCCTCCGGGTGCTCCGTTTTCCCCCACAGTCCAAAGACATGCAGTACAGGTGAATTGGGTAGGCTAAATTGTCCGTAGTGTATGAGTGTGTATGGATGTTTCTCAGAGATGGGTTGCAGCTGGAAGGACATGTGCTGGATAAGTTGGCGGTTCATTCCGCTGTGGCGACCCCAGATAAATAAAGGGACTAAGCCGAAAATAAAATAAATGAATGAATGAATAACGTTGTCCTTAGAGGCTGGCTCATGACCTCATGACCTAAATCTAACCTAATATCTTATGATGGTGTGTGCCTGCTGGGCTTCTTGCTTTAAGGCGACAGTGCTATTCACTGAGCCACCATGTTGCCCATATCTATATTCATTCATTCATTTTCTTTTCGGCTTAGTCCCTTTATTAATCCGGGGTCGCCACAGCGGAATGATCCGCCAACTTATCCAGCACGATTTTATGCAGCGATTTTATCCAGCCGCAACCCATCTCTGGGAAACATCCACACACTCACTCACACTCATACAGTACGGTCAATTTAGCCTACCCAATTCACCTGTACCGCATGTCTTTGGACTGTGGGGGAAACCGGAGCACCCGGAGGAAACCCACACGAACACGGGGAGAACATGCAAACACACAGAAACACCAACTGACCCAGCCGAGGTTCGAGCCTGCGACCCAGTGACCTTTTTGCTGTGAGGCGACAGCACTACCTACTGCACCACTGAGTCACCGCCCATATCTATATATTAAAAATTGCCAATATTTCAATACATTACAAAATGTTATTACAGTTTACTGCTTGTTTACTACATTACCCAGAATGCCTCTAAAGATATTTTGGTGTTAAACAAAATAAAATGAAAACAAAAATGTGATATTTGTTGTGGAGCTATACCCAAAAATGTAAATGATAAAGGTTTAATAAAAGTAAATAAAGTGATATTTGGTGTAATTTGTTAAGTTGTAAAGCAACAAAAGACAAATCGGCAAATTTTAAGAACTACATCTAATTCAAAGAGAGATTATTATGGTTTTAATATATTAAAATAAATAAATGGGCAAAAAACATGACTAAGTAAAATCCTCAGGTCTGACAACGGAGTGAAATATGTCGCGCTGCTCGCGCAGTTTTTTTTTCTTCACCTCTTTTGTTTAGCTTTGGGTTACCGTTAGGGTAGAGTTCCCGCCCAAACGCTTTAAATTTTAACGTTAAAATATTAACTGTAGCCAACAGTCGGATCAAGAAAGGTACGTTCGTTTTCTGCTGTTTATTACTCTTATACAGTCTACTTAAAATATACCTTAATATTGAATGTTAAGTTTCTACTGTTTAGTGATTATTTTTTGTCTGATTTATTCACTTAAGAATGAGATTATGAATGAATATTAGCCAGTAGTGCTGCTACCATTAGTAAAGTGCGTCTAAAACTTTTGATAAATTTGTAATTTACATTAATGTGATTAGACGTGTCACATTGCAATACTAATCAATTCATTTTTGAATTGCACGTTAATATTATGGTTTATTAATTAATGAAAAGATTTAGCTGTATCTTTATGTACTGTGAAGTGTAAGTTACACCACATGGAGAAAAAAAAAGATTATTATTGTAGTACTGAAGTGTTTTTCAAGAGAACTATGCTGTATTATAGCATATACAACATTTCTACAGCATTAGACTATTGTAGTATTGAATAGTGACCACCTGATAAACTAATACATGCTGTAGGCCTATATTAAATTTTTACTACAGTAATTATATGTATTATATTATCAAACCTATAGAAAACAGCAACTAGAATAAGATAAAACAACAGATTATTTACTGTATGTACGGTTCAAAAAGACTAAATCACTAGTATTTTTAGAGATTTATAGTATCTGTTTTTAGTATTTACAGTAGAGCACTATACTGATAATTATTTTATTTAATTTTTTAGAATATGGGTTTATATATTTTTAGGGATACTGGCAGTGATGCGGTTAAATGCTGAGTGCGCAGAGCGTCAGTCCCTCCCTCCATATCTCTCTCTCTCTCTCTCTCTCTCTCTCTCTCTCTCTCTCTCTCTCTCTCCATCCCTCCCTCTATTTCTCTCCCGTGATGACGGCTGGTGTCGTGCCTCCACACCGCATGTGTGTGAGAGTGTGTGTACGGTATATGGATCATTGCGTCCACATCACCGGAGACACTGCCGCATCCAGCGTTTATTCTCCCGTAGACCGACCGCAGATTCTCCCTCTCTCTGGACTCGGTGAGATGCTGCAGGTAAGCGTTTATCTTCTCCTTTAACCCTGCGGATCATGCGCATACAGTATCTGTCGGTGTGTGTGCGGATTCTATTGATCTGTCAGAAGGGTTTTGTGATGCTCCATGCACGATCTGAAGGCCTACTGGAGCATATGCACAGTCTATTTCTGTTGTGTGTGTGTGTGTGTGTGTGAGGATCTGGTTATGCTTGCTGATCGAGGTAATGCTGGTTTTATATTCGCACATTCGTTCATTTTTGAACAGTGACAATTGTCTGACATGCTTCCTAAATTGTTTACTACACTACTATGAATATTGGGTCTGAAATCACATGCAAGCATGACTTCAAAACAACATTAGCTCTATTTAATTGACTGAACATTGCTGTACTTTCATAGTCATTGACTGCTAGTATGATTTATTTATATTAATAATTATATTATTGAGGTTTGAATGTGCGAATATAAAACCAACTTTACCCTAATATGTGTTCTGTGTGGACCTCTGGAGATTTAGAAATGTGCTTAGTGTTGGTTTATAGGTCAGAGTAGATATCACCCATACTTAAGTTACAGTGAAAGCTATCTGGCTTTTATAGAGCGTCGTCTTTTCATTAAGGGCTTTATGAAGAAACACAGAGCATCACAAAACTGGAGCAGGTTCTAAGAGTGTAATGATTCAGGACTTCATCATGCAACTCAAAAAGGGTTCAGTGACATCAAAAATGTCTTTATTATGACTTTAAATGTTCCATCACATTAAAGAAGGATTCACTTTGCTTTGACTTAAAATGGCTTTATAGCATTGTGGAACTCAATTAAATGATAGAAACTTACTTAAATCAGCTTATTTATTTATTTCTAAGCCAGAAAGGTTCAACTATGACTTTCTCAGGAAAGTGCAGATATGGAGCTAGTCTGAAAAAATCATTTACAAAATAAAATTCTACAAATGTACAGCACAATTCATTTACAAAATTAATACAGAAATAAAAGCTTAAATATTCTTCCAGATGCTCACTCAAATGCATTTTACCTCTATAAATTTAAAATGTTGAAACAAATATATATATATATATATATATATATATATATATATCAAGTAATTATGCATTTATGAATGTTGTTAAATGTATTTATGGATCTTTGAATCTGCATTTGCAAATTGTCACATGACTGCTTTGAATTTGTGTGCAGTGTTTTTAGGCCTTCCTGGCAGATTTGTAAATATTCCACCCAGGCTCATTCTGAAAACGTACCCCTATATACATTTTTGGAGTGCACTAAATATGTACTGCAGTTTTTGTTTTCGCAAATCCACCAGAGGCCGCTGTGTACGCGTAATTTCACATCTTACACCGCTGTGTAATTTCACATCTCAAATTTCTCTTGCGAGTGCCATTCGCGCCTGCTGTTCTCGCCTAAATCCACCAGAGGCTGCTGTCAACTGACTGACCGATCGACTGGCCCACCCTCCTTTTTCCCTAAACCCAACCAATAGTGTTTTCAAAAGTACCGATTGACCCACCCACCGCCTTCCCAAAACCCAACCAATAGTGTTTTCAAAAGTACCGATTGACCCGCCCACCGCCTTCCCAAAACCCAACCAATAGTGTTTTCAAAAGTACCGATTGACCCACCCACCGCCTTCCCAAACCCAACCAATAGTGTTTTCAAAAGTACCGATTGACCCACCCACCGCCTTCCCAAAACCCAACCAATAGTGTTTTCAAAAGTACCGATTGACCCGCCCACCGCCTTCCCAAAACCCAACCAATAGTGTTTTCAAAAGTACCGATTGACCCACCCACCGCCTTCCCAAAACCCAACCAATAGTGTTTTCAAAAGTACCGATTGACCCGCCCACCGCCTTCCCAAAACCCAACAATAGTGTTTTCAAAAGTACCGATTGACCCGCCCACCGCCTTCCCAAAACCCAACCAATAGTGTTTTCAAAGTACCGAATGACCCACCCACCGCCTTCCCAAAACCTAACCAATAGTGTTTTCAAAAGTACCGATTGACCCGCCCACCGCCTTCCCAAAACCCAACCAATAGTGTTTTCAAAAGTACAGATTGACCCACCCATCGCCTTCCCTAAACCCAACCAATAGTGTTTTCAAAAGTACCGATTGACCCACCCACCGCCTTCCCAAAACCCAACCAATAGTGTTTTCAAAAGTACCGATTGACCCGCCCACCGCCTTCCCAAAACCCAACCAATAGTGTTTTCAAAAGTACCGATTGACCCGCCCACCGCCTTCCCAAAACCCAACCAATAGTGTTTTCAAAAGTACCGATTGACCCACCCACCGCCTTCCCAAAACCCAACCAATAGTGTTTTCAAAAGTACCGATTGACCCACCCACCGCCTTCCCAAAACCCAACCAATAGTGTTTTCAAAAGTACCGATTGACCCGCCCACCGCCTTCCCAAAACCCAACCAATAGTGTTTTCAAAAGTACCGATTGACCCACCCACCGCCTTCCCAAAACCCAACCAATAGTGTTTTCAAAAGTACCGATTGACCCGCCCACCGCCTTCCCAAAACCCAACCAATAGTGTTTTCAAAAGTACCGATTGACCCGCCCACCGCCTTCCCAAAACCCAACCAATAGTGTTTTCAAAGTACCGAATGACCCACCCACCGCCTTCCCAAAACCTAACCAATAGTGTTTTCAAAAGTACCGATTGACCCGCCCACCGCCTTCCCAAAACCCAACCAATAGTGTTTTCAAAAGTACAGATTGACCCACCCATCGCCTTCCCTAAACCCAACCAATAGTGTTTTCAAAAGTACCGATTGACCCACCCACCGCCTTCCCAAAACCCAACCAATAGTGTTTTCAAAAGTACCGATTGACCCGCCCACCGCCTTCCCAAAACCCAACCAATAGTGTTTTCAAAAGTACCGATTGACCCGCCCACCGCCTTCCCAAAACCCAACCAATAGTGTTTTCAAAAGTACCGATTGACCCACCCACCGCCTTCCCAAAACCCAACCAATAGTGTTTTCAAAAGTACCGATTGACCCACCCACCGCCTTCCCAAAACCCAACCAATAGTGTTTTCAAAAGTACCGATTGACCCGCCCACCGCCTTCCCAAAACCCAACCAATAGTGTTTTCAAAAGTACCGATTGACCCGCCCACCGCCTTCCCAAAACCCAACCAATAGTGTTTACAAAAGTACCGATTGACCCACCCACCGCCTTCCCAAAACCCAACCAATAGTGTTTTCAAAAGTACCGATTGACCCACCCACCGCCTTCCCAAAACCCAACCAATAGTGTTTTCAAAAGTACCGATTGACCCGCCCACCGCCTTCCCAAAACCCAACCAATAGTGTTTTCAAAAGTACCGATTGACCCACCCACCGCCTTCCCAAAACCCAACCAATAGTGTTTTCAAAAGTACCGATTGACCCGCCCACCGCCTTCCCAAAACCTATCCGACTAGTGTTTTCAAAAGCAATCCAGAAAAAAGCCCTCGTCTGATTTTTACCACGTTTTCAGATTTTACCACATTCTCACCCTGTTATTTACTTGTTTATTTTATTTTTTGCATTCTGTTTTTGTCAAACCCACTTTCTGGAACCGTTCTTCACCAAACTCAAACCTTGTTGTCCTGGTCAACTCCTCTCTGCGTCTTAAGTCTGCCGATGTAACCAGCTAGCCACTGGACAAACTGGTAACAGCGGAAAAGCCGTCCATACGGAGATAATCGGTCAGCTGGTAAGCGCGAAAAGGAACGACGTCATACCGCCCTACAGTGTTCGTTACCTCTGCCATACGTACCTCTGGCTACATAATTTGCGATCTCCAGAAATGTATGTAGTGCTACGTTTTCAGAATGAGCCTACGTTGAAAAAAAAAATATTTATTTATTTATTTGGGAAATGTCTTCTGTTTAGCCAATCACAGCGAGCTGTTACTCCAACCAAATCAAAATTAGCTTTAAATTGTTCTTCAACATGACAGAAAAACACTTTTCTAATTGATATCCGTCTCTGTACTATTATCGGCGACTAATTCGTAGTAATGTGATGAATCTGTGATCACCGCAGATGCGTGAAGGCCAATAATTCAATAAAGGCAGCATAAAAGGCCGTCGACAGAATTAACCGTGTCTGTGGGGATGAGCTGATGAAAGTGTGTCATGTTGGGGAGCAGATCACACACTCTTCATACACTCACGCACCTTACTGTGCTCATGCTGTTTTCTTCTCGAATCTAGCGCATTAGTGTTTGTTTATATCAGGTGTGTTTACATTCTCCATATAGGTCAATCACGAGCCCCAAAACCAGAAACTTCTGTCACTGTGATTGGTCCATTATTAATTTTGATCATGAGATATTGAAATGAGGTGGTCTAGTTCTATATATTGAAATCAGAGGATATTAAATGCAATGTTGGTTAGTTTATCTAGCATTATATTGATAATAGTGAAGTTTATTTATGAATAAAAAATTTGAAAAAATAAATAAAAAATAATTTTAAAAAATAGAGAAATTTGTCATTAGCCACAAATAAGAGATGGAGTTCTGCAGATCTATCCAAGCGGCAACCTCCCGCTCTCCCTCGGGAAGCCAATATGGAAGTAACTAAAACTGCAATTCATCGACTCGCCTTGGGGGGGCTGGCTCCAGGAAGTCCAAGCGCTTTCTTTCTGCATTGGTGAATTGGCATTTTTACAGCTGATAAAAACATGTTTACAGCCTGGTACAAACGATGGCTTTGGTGCATATAGCTATGATTACCCTTCATGACAACTCTGAGGGGGTGAATTTTTTTATAACTCATCCGTTTCGTTTTTATTAGGTTATATTAAGTCTGCATAATTAAGGGCGTGGCCACTTGAGTGACAGCTAGGTCTAACTGCTCGCTGTCTCGTCACCTCAGCTGATTTTGGCTAATTAGCCGCTGAGCTCGGGTATTTTTGTTTTGGTTAATGTTTCTTTACACCTTCATTTGCCTTTTGGAATAATTTCCTGCAATTATCAGATGATATAGCATGCTGTGTGCACTTAATTGTGCTTACAAACCGTTCAAGTTGCCTCCATTTTCCAGGTGAGTGAAATTATATACTGATATACGATCTTTATAAATGTATTTGTTTTATTTAAGATCATTTATCATTTATAATGTTCTTTAGACCAGTATTGCACTCCATAATCTTACAGATTGATTAGCTGTAGGCTATAAAACAGTCATCTGAAGCGTTGTCATACAGTGTTAGTGCTGGATTTTTATAAACAGCCTTGCATTTACTAACACAGACTACATCTGAAGTGTTTGATAGTAAATCGCGTTTTCCTCCTGTCGAAAAACGTCATAAGAACAATGTTTAGTGGCTCAATGTGTTACAACAGTGTTTTTAAAAGTCTAAACACTTTATTGATATAGTGTACAACCAAGCACATGTGGTCAGAACACAAACGAGTCACAGGTAATGAAGTATTAAACGTTCTCCAAAAGTAAAAAGTCTGTCTAAGCCAGGTCTAAGCAAAATGCTGAGAATCCAGCATTCGTCTGTAGCTCCGCTCGCTCTCCGCCTCTTTGCCCTTATTTGGTGTCCCGCGTTTGGTGCGATGACGCGCTAACAAAATGGCGACGGTTGGCCATGCCTACTTGTAGCTTCTTTTGCAGTGTTCAGAAACCTATGGGTGACGTCAAGGATACTACGTCCATATCTTTTACACTCTATGGATCTACCTGAGCTCAAACTCCCCTCTCGCCTTGCAAACGTGAAGGAGCCCTGGGCTCGAGGATCTTATGAGCTCAGGGCTCTTTCCCAGGACAGCATGCCAAAACATGCTTAACCCCCTGGGGTCGAAGCCCGCGTATACGCGTTTTGGTCTGTTTTTGTATGATTACGCCGAAAAGAACGTAAAGTACACTTTCAGTTTTGATCGTACAGATATGATCAATACATCAATCGAATCTGTTAGGTATCTAGTTTTTTTTTGGGTACACTCACATAACAACAAAAGTGTGTGCTTTTGCAAAATAAGGAAAATAAACAGTGAAGGCATTTTCTCTTTTCTCTCTCCGTGAACTGTTTTTACAAACACGTCAGTAAAATGCACTGAAACTCCGCGAAAACTAAACACACAGACATGAGACACATATCTATAGAAAGCTTGAAATGTCTACTTTTAAATGCAGCGGTGCATGTTGAAAACAAATATTGCTTGATGAAGTAATCAGTATGAAACCAACGCGATGTCTAGCTTCTCTGTCGGAGCTCATTATATTTAATGCGACCACGCCTACGAGGCTTTGTTATTACAATAGTCCACGTGAGGCTCGCGCGACATGTAAACTGAGGTCAGAAAAAAAGGCGGAATCTCCACGAATACATGAGACATACACATGACAGACATACCTGCATAAAGCTTGGAGGGTGAACTTTCCAACTCATTTTGAAAGCAAATGTTGTCTCGCTAGGTAATCCATACAATTCTCCCGGCAGAGCGCGCATCACGCCGGCTCTTCCCACTTCCACCATTAATACAAACAATGACGTAAGCTGCCCACACGCCCACAGCGCGCTGGCTAGAACGTGACGTATGTTATACGTGTTATTAATTTAATTTTTATTTATTTTACCGTAGTTCAGCCTGTTAAAGTTTGGAAAAAGTTAACTAAGGCTGCAACTATTTGGGCAAAATATATATAAAAGGTCTTCAAATATTATTTAGATTATTCTTGTGTTTTGTCATTATGCCAGAATCATTCAGAAATGATTATTAAATGCTGGATTAATGCACAAGAAAGTTTTTATTACAACAGTTTTGCAAACACGTTTTATACCATTTCAAATATTTCCCTCCATTTCTCAGTGAATATAGGCAATGTATTTTGATGCATTTAAACAAAACAGATTTATTAAAGATATATTTATTAAGATAATATTTTAGTCACCAAATATATTCAGAAATTGAAAGATAATACAATAAAATTCAAGCAAAATATTGAAAAAAAATTGCAACCTACAAAATTTTAACTAAATGTAACAAGCATTTAGTTTGGGCTAGCTTTTCCAAATGGACATTGCTTTCCAATGTCCTTGATGGGTGAGTGGGGGAGTGTCTTTTGTCTCTCCAGGTGTGAATTATTCATGACCATTGTCACTCACGCATAGACCTGAGACGAGCCAAACAAACTTAACAAAATGTAAATCTTTATAATTTTTCCTTTGAATGAGAGAATAAAATAATTTTTACATAATTGTGAAGTAAATATTCTAGCCTACCAGACTGGTTACTCAAAAGCCTTGGTCAAGCACATTTAGAGTGTTTTTTTGGACCTTATTTCAGCTACATTTTTTTCTCCAAATCCTACTAACCACGCATAATATTTTTTTTCTAAAAAACACAAGCATGTACATCAATATTTGTCACATGTTGTTGTAGCACAGTTTGTGCTGAATACAAATAAAATATATGTTGGCCAATACCATGTAATAAGTAGCTGAAATTAGCACAAATGTCAGGGCATGTCAAAACATCTCAGGGGCCCCAAAATCACCTCAGACCCCTGAGGGTTAATAATCAGTCAACAGCTAAGTGTGAACTCTTGAAATGTATTTTATATGCCAATCTTAAGTGTGTTTCATGTATAGGTTGTTTATCCAAATTCGACCAATCAGATTAGGATAGGGTATGCAAAATATTCTTATTTCAAAGTGAAAACAAGATCATTTTCTACCCTAATTGGCAGATTATTTTGATTTATTTAAAGAAAATCTCACTTCATTTTGACTCATTTTTTTTAAAACAAGACAATATTTAGTATTTGTCTATAAAATGCTTCTTGATTTAATAATTTATAGATATTTGGACTGGAAACAAGACAAAAACACTTAGTAAGAAAAGCATTTTCCTCTTGCACTATAGTTATTTGTCATCCAGCCTGAACTGTAAACTATGAGCTCTTCTGTGCTCACAGAGGAACACTGAGTTCAGATGCTCAGTCAGATGAAGGACAGTGTGAATGTGCAGGATTCAGTTCTGCTGCACACACACAAACACCGCTCATGTGAAGGGCACACACGCACACAACGTCAGGTCAGCTGAGAGCATCACACCAAAATACAGTACAGCGGAATATTAACAGTACAACACTTAAAGGGACAGTTCACCCACAAATTACATTCGATCATCATTTAGTCATATGAGTTGAAATAATGAATAATATTTAGAAAGCGTTAAAAATAATAATCTGCTTTAAATATTTGAATTAAAACTAAACCGTTTAAATTACAGTTGCAATCAGAATTATTAAACCCCCTGAATTATTGGCCCCCCTGTTTATTTTATCCACCAATTTCTGTTTAACGGAGAGAAGGTTTTTTCAACACATTTCTAATCACAATAGTTTTAATAACTCATTTCTAATAACTGATTTATTTTATCTTTGTCATGATGACAGTAAATAATATTTGACTAGATATTCTTCAAACCACTTCTATACAGCTTAAAGTGACATTTAAAGGCTTAACTAGGTTAATTAGGTTAACTAGGCAGGTTAGGGTAATTAGGCAAGTTATTGTATAATGATGGTTTGTTCTGTAGACTGTCCAAAAATAATATAGCTTAAAGGGGCTAATAATTTTGATCTTAAAATGGGTTTTAAAAAATTTAAAACTGCTTTTATTCTAGCTGAAATAAAAAAAATAAGACTTTTTCCAGAAGAAAAAATATTATCAGACATACTGTGAAAATTTCCTTGCTCTGTTAAACATCATTTGGGAAATATTTAAAATAGAAAAAAAAAATTAAAGGGGGTTTAATAATTCTGATTGCAACTGTAACTTAATATGTTGCTACAATCTGACTTATTTATTTTAATTTTCATAATGCATTCAGATTAAATTTGAGCCAGATACAAGAGCTAGATACACTTTATACACTGTGTTTATATATATATATATAAATAAATAAATAAATAATAGTAATGGAACAAAACTGCTTTCTATTTTATTTGACTGTAATTTTCTAAAAATGATCTGTGAGGTCGTATTAGTGTCAAAAACAAATCTTTTTGTTCATCTAAAAGTGGCCGTTGTTTGATGTAAGATGAATCTGTTTTGTTTTAAATGGTTTCAGAGTAATATTCGTGCAGTTTTAGGGATGCAGTGTGTTGTCAGACACATTTCGGCTTTGTGGCTTTTTGAACCTTTTAAAGCAATCGTGAGTTATAAATTAATTTTAATTAACTCCGCTTATTCTAATGTGGTAAAATAACAGCGAGGAACAAATACAGTTATAGCATGGTAAAATGACAAATCCGCATTGTTTTGCAATTACTCATTAATGGAAGGTTTGTGAATAGGATTTAGTTTAAAACATTACAAGTTATGACTGTAATTAGCTGTAATTAGTACTGCACAATATATAATTTCAGCATCAATAATATTGCACTGTTTAAATCCGCAATAGTCACATCACAAGATCTGCAGAGTCAGTTTAAGTTCAGTAATTCATTAGGAAATCTTGAGTGGGGTTATAGCTGACCTAAGGTGCGTTCCCGAAAACCATCGATAGCCAACTAAGGTCGCAAGTTCCATCATTACAAAGGATGGGCGATATGGCCTAAAATCCATATTGCGATATACATTGCAGCCTCTTGCGATAACGATATATATTGCGATATAAAAATTATAATAGAACCATTTCAGAACAGGTTACATAGACCCTTAGGAAAGCCAAACTGCTATTTTATTTAAGAAATAAAGAAACGTTGCATGTCATTTTGAGAACATTTATTGTGCAAAAGCAAAACTGTAATTAAACAACACAATGTTGCAGATAAATAAACTAAATGTAGTGCCTTTTAGAAAGAAAGACGTTTCTTTTAAGTCCTTGGTTCCTAAATGCCAAGTTGCAGAGAACAAAAAAACTGGTGTTTAGTTAAGGAACTTACACTGTACTGAAAATACTTCCAGTATTAAATAAGTCAAATAAAATTGTGTATTGCAGATACTTTAAATAAAAACAAATTTCCAACCTGCAGCCTAAGGTAACACATCTTATTTTAAACATTTTGTTCTCCTAATGAAATTAAAACTGGTGTCTTGATCTGCTCTTTCTCTCTCACCCTCTCTCTCTCTGTCTGCTGTAGTGTTGGTGCTGCTGAGAGATTGAGACGCACCAGACAAAGTTTGCTTATAAAGTAATGCAAAAATGAACACAATTAATATCCAAAGCGAAAGCAGATTCTCGGACATGTCCGGGGAAAAGAGAATGTATTGTCACCCCAAATAATGAGCTGGATCAGTCTATTTAGTCTTCGCGCTCTTCTCAAAGCTGCCAAAAAGTCAGGACAACAGTTCTGTATCCAGCGCGTCTCTGTGGGTCTGCATGCAGAGCATGTGAGTCTGTGGCAGAGTGTTCTCAGTTTCTCGCGAACACAGAACCGGGCCGCCACAATAATATATCGGCCGCCCAGGTAAAATCTGTGTGGAAGCGCTGATGTTCACTAGACACTGGACAAGCCACGATATGCCACGAGCTCCTCTGTTTCGCTGACGCTTTCAGCCATGTTTATTCAAGATGATGCGTTGCAGCTCGTTGCTCTTAATTTCGCGGGTAGATTGCGTCATCAAACATGCAATATCGCGATAGAATTAGAATCTCTATCGTAGGCCAATTTTGTATGGTTTATATCGCATATCGTTTATATCGCCCATTACTACAAACATAGATCGTTGATTTGGTGTTTCTCAAATCCATCGTTCCAATGAACATTCGCAAACTGCATCGCAAACTTGTATGCTTGCAACTAGGCATGGGACGATAACCGTTTTAAAGGTATGCCGCGGTTTGCAAAAGTCAAGGTTTTAAAACCGCAAATATTTTCTGTAATACCTTTCCTAAGGTATGTGTAAGATTTTTTATTTACGTTTTTTTTGTTGTTGTTGTTTTTTAGGACAACAGTATCTCCAGCAGAAAATATATCCAAAGATGCTGTTTTTTAGAAGTGTTTTTGAAACGAAGACAGCAGAAGTCAATGATTCATTTGAATAATTTAGCCTGACATTATTACTGCTCCAAAATATCATAAATCTTTCACAAAATAGAATATATTGTTTTCAAAGGAGAAAAGGTTTTAGTTTTTTCACCCAGACATTTAAAAAGAATATATTTTAGAGCAGTGAGCACAATACCGTGGTACCGTGAAACAGTGATATTTTTATCCAAGGTTATCACACTGTCAGAATCTTATACCGGCCCATGCCTAGTTCAGTAGGGCCAGACGGAATCTGCGGATGTTGCTATTTCTGCTGAGAATTTTGGTAAAAATCTGCAGAATTATTTAGGGAGAATCATAACTAAAACCTTAATATGTGAAATAAAAAAGATTATCTTTTTAACTTTTATTTAATGTTTAAAATGCAAATCCTATTAGATTCACTTGATTTGGTAAACAAAGCAAGTCTCTCATATAATATATAAAATATCTCTACTAAAAGACAGAAAATATGACTTTACAAACTGCATTGTACATAAATCAGATGAACATTTTCACATTAGTCAACAATATTACTGTAATTAATTTAAAAACGGAATAAATTTAGATTTACACACATTTACTCAAATAAATAAACAGAATTAATGACGGAAATCTGCGGAAAATCTGCAGAATTCTGCGTGCGCAGAGTTACGTCATTGTTTGGGAAACACACCCCTGGATTGTGAAGTCATTGCGAAGTTTAACATTAGTAGGCTGAAAGTTTTTCATTTGCTTGTTAGCCTTATTTTTAAGATTTCAAGTGTATTAAAGGTGCAGTATGTAAGTTTGACAGCCAGTGGTTGAACTAGGTATTGGACTCCTGGAACAAATAAACGCAAGCCCGGGTTGCCAGATTGAGTACAGGAGCGAGTGATTTAAACTGTGTTCTAAATAAAAGCAACGACACGCGATAGAGGGAATATTCTCCATATTAAAAGGAGTTTAGGTTCTAACCAACACCTCGAATTGATATATTGGAAACGGCTTCTATTTCTCACAGCTGAACAACAGAAACCTATGACAGTGATCACCTCAGGTAAACCTCAAGTGCTTTATTCAGTGCTAAATGCTAACAATGTGAGTTTGAATAGTTTATAAAGCTTACCGTTTGGTGAGTGAGTGCATATTCTGTGCTTCTGAAAGGCTGTATTTACATTTCTTTCGTGTTTCGTCTGGTGCAAACAGCCAAACTGCTCATCACTGCGTATCTCGTCACAAAGCGTGTTGTTAGGATACGCAGTTACAATGTAACCTGCTCACCTAATGTTTATGCTCGTAATATTTACATCATTTGCTAATTAATAACCTCATGTGGAACTGAATCTGTCTCATTTTGACGTCTGATACTGTCTATTTCGGTCACAGACGCATGCTTTCAGAGCCTTTCTGAATGAATGAATGAAATACGCTGTTTTCCACCAAGGCAACCCGGAGTGCTGAATTATAATTGGCTAAACTGGCATTGTGCAGGTTAAATTTACCTAAACAAAGACAGCGTTCCGGCACGGAAAAACCATTTTCAAAGCAGAATATCTGACTTTAGCATTGTTTTTCAGTTAAACAAGTATGTTCACTTAGGATGGTTCTTAAATATCTGCACACATATTATGGTATTTTTATGCTTTACAAGAGTCGAAAACTTACATACAGCACCTTTAAAACCATAAGAAACGATCACATTTGAGCTTTAACAAAGAGTAATAGTATTTATTTTTTATACGATGAAGACTTTGCAGTGTTATTGATTTACATTTGATTATTTAATTTCTTTACCTGAATATAGTGTCCAGGAAATCATTTATTCAGAACAACTGTCCTAAAAACCACCCCAATCAATATGAAATGATCAGTTCCCTCCAAACTGAGATATTCAAGTCATCCGGTGAAATTGTATTTAATATATATTGCAGTAAACTAAACATCCCACTGCCGTTTTTTTCCAATACTGTACATCAGGACTACATTTTTGTAATGTATTTT
The DNA here is from genome assembly GCA_903798195.1 of Danio kyathit. Classification (NCBI taxonomy): domain Eukaryota; kingdom Metazoa; phylum Chordata; class Actinopteri; order Cypriniformes; family Danionidae; genus Danio; species Danio kyathit. The sequence goes on from LR812519.1 coordinate 73,044,543, forward strand.
GAGGGTTGATGTGCAGTTTTTTTTATTTACAGCGTGTGTGTCTTACAGTAGCGCCTCAGAGCTGTTAGTGTGATAGTTTTAGTGAATGAACAGCTGCAGTGAGTGTGATTAACACTGAAAAACTCTATTAACCCTTCAGTCTCTGCTCGTATCTGAATGACGGATCGCTCACTGCACTGTTAATGTGCCTCTGTGATTCACTGCGTGTGTGTGTGTGTGTGTGTGTGTGTGTGTGTGTGTGTGTGTGTGTGTGTGTGTGTGTGTGTGTGGGCTGATGGGTAACGTTGTGACTCACGTCTGACTCCAACACATTTATTCATTCAGCAGATGCTTTCGGGAGTCACAGATGCTCTAAACTCGATGCATGATCATGTTTACTTTTGTTTGTTTTTTAATTTGTTTTATTAACCTAGTTGAGTCTTTAAATGTCCCTTTTGGCTTGTTTCCACTGACTGGTACAGTACGGTACGGGTCACCTTTATCAGGCTTGCAATTCCACTGCTAAAAGGGTGCCAATGGTACTCTTTTGGTGGGCGTGGTGTACGACAGAAAGCTGCAGTCGACGTCATTTTAACTCGAGAAATTGTCTAAAGTAAAGCTGTACGGGTCGCTCACATATCATATGAGCAGCACTTCTCACAAAACAGAGGCTTTACACACATAAATACTTCTGTATAAATGTTCATTACTAACTTTACTATGAACATGAGTTGATTATAACTGCAGATCAATGACTACTGTAACGTCTGCAATTATATAAATAAATAAATAAATGAACATATATAAACACATACAGACCCTTACAGTCTCTGATATGTTACCAATTACAGAAAAACTACACACAGCAGACATCTTGTTAGAAAGTAATTCCATCATTCCGAGTTCATAATAGTCCAAAAGGTGATGATAATAGTTAAACATGGCAGTTTGTTCACGTTTGCTGAAAAAATTATGTGCTCCTTTTTTTCCGGCTTCTCCTTTTGTTTTTGGCGCGTCACTCTCGCGTTTGTCAGTTTCTGACAGGATCAGGTTTCAAAAGCACATCAATAATCAAGCGCACGTTATTATCATCAGCTCAAGAAGTTTGTTATTTCAAATATAAACGCGCGGCGAGCGCAAGCAAGAAAGCAAAACCGCTTACGCTTCAGACTGGCTCGTAAAAAAACTACGGGGCACAGGGTAAAATCTGCTCTTCTTTTTGGCTTTGTGGCTGTTCATCAAGACGACGACAAGGTTAATTAATAACATTGAAGAATGTACATATTAGGCCTACTTTAAAATGTATTTTTTCACAAAACGCGATATCCGCCAGACCAGTTTCTTTACAAAGTGCGATATAACGGTTATAGACAGGGCTGGAGCAAACTGAACTGGAGCTCTAGGTAAAAGATGATCATGCCGCCCTCAAACTGAAAGCGAAAACGAGAGACGGGTGTGATTGCGCGTACGACAGCGAGGACCGCGGCAGTGGGGAGATTGTCGCAGACGGCGCCTATTCTGTCGCCTGGGTCGCCTCAATGGACGCGCCGGCCCTGGTTATATAGAACGTTCAGGATGCTGCCCCTGGGAAGAGAGTCACCACCGGTGAAGTGGTCCGAGTTTGCTCATTGATTTAACGATAATATCAAAACAAAAACATAAATTTTAAAAAAGAGGTTTTAAATAGGCTAACTAAAAAACGTTTATTATTTAATTGTTTATACTGTAGACTGGCTGTCAGTCACGTAGGCTTTCACTGATCAGCTGCTCTCTGTCAGTCAGAGAATCAAAGCTTCAGAGTCAAGCTATAACGTCATGGATTTCGATGTAGTTTTCTTAAAAGCAGGGTTCGACAATAAGGATGGCAAATGCGATCTTAGAATCGAGAAGCAGCACAACTGACAAAGATAACTGTGTTCGCGCGAGCAGGTGAATACCGAATGAGAGGATGATCACCCACGCCAAAAGCTGATGTGATGCGCGGGACTGTTTAAAACTTGTGCGCTCTCACGTTTCCTTGCATGAAGGTGTGCCTCAAAACGCAACTTGTGTGATCGGTTAATCTTATTTATCAAACAAAACATTGATTCTCTAGCTTTTCTTAATGCTGTTACAGCAGTAGAATATAGCCTAAGGTGGATATATAGCATTTTGCAAAAAAAAATAAGTGATGTTATGTTATGTTGTGTTGTGTACGTTCTGGCCAAAACTAACTCAGAATCTTATTATTATTAATCAATCTTTGTATATATTATTCCATATATTTATGATCTATTGTTTTTTTAACCAATTAAAGATGTTTGACAATGTTAAGATAAATATGTTGCATTTTGGCATGGTTTTTGACTTATTTATGAACTATTTATAGACATAAAATTGAATAAAAAATATCCTGGATTTGAAGAACATGTGTTCCTGGCCTTCACTGAGCTCAAGTAATAGTTTAATGAACAAAAATTGTGAAGGAACTTGACTGTTGATGTCTTACATAATAATGTCAAATAACCAACATTTCTCAAAATGGATATATCTCGTTTTGCAACGAAACTCTTCATATAGTCTCTCGGCTGTGTATGAAAACATGGCGGCTTCTTTGTTTTCATTCTGGCTTGTTGATTGAGCTCGTGACATATCTCTGTAAACCAATAGCGTTCAGCTGCGCGTCTAGCTCCGCCTTTTGGTACCCTTTCTTGTGTTTGGTACCCTTTCGAAAGGGTGCTGAAAAAGGGGTACGGTACAGTTCGGTACTCCTTTTAACAGTGGAAACGGCCATAAAAGCGTACCGAACCAGACCGTACCGTACGACTCAGTGGAAACGAGCCATTTAAGCTGAATACTAGTGTCTTGAAGAATATCCAGTCAAATATTATGTGCTGTCATCATAGCAAAGATAAAATAAATCAGTTATTGGAGATGTTATTAAAACTATCATGTATAAACAAAAATTGGGGAAAATATATATACAGTAGGGACTGCATCTGTATGTAACATACTGAGCCTTTAGTCTGAAGGACTTTTGCTTGAATTTGGACTGGACTGATAACACTCGTCTCTTCTGTCGACCCACTTCCCGTCCTGTGTTTTTATTTATTTTAAGATAAGTGCGAACTGGAGAGCTGGATGAATTATTGATGATCCTGAAAATGGTGATCGGCCTCGTCTCTCAAATGAAGAGGCATGTTTAATTAGCTGAGCTGCCTTGAAAAGCTCATTAACCCTCCACAGGCCGCACATCAATACAACAAGAATCACTGAACTCACACTGTTATTTCTGCAGGAAAATGGAGACTTTTCAGTAAACATCTGCATGTGTAAATTAGGCCTGTGACAATAATCAATATATGGACTTATCACACAACACATGAACATGATCATTTTTGGTGATATCGCCCATACATAAAAACCAATTTTAGCTGATTGTGTAACATCTCTATCTCTATTGGAGCTGTCATTGTCAGTATGGTTAAAAACACTGTAGTATTTACTTTAAATTACTGTAGTACATATTCATGTGGGTGTTTGACAGCTGAAAGTAGATCTGGTAGCAGATATCACAGCCTCTGCAATTTACCTTGCACTTTTCTGTTAACATTTATTATTATTTATTTAGGATATGAGTTTTCACATTCTGATTCCAATGCCTCATTATTAAACTGTCAAAATGACTATAATTAAATGAAATTGTCTTAAGAATGAAATATTATGTGTTCTTTAAGAGTGTACTTGCATTATGTACAGTATATACAGGTCCTTCTCAAAAAATTAGCATATTGTGATAAAGTTCATTATTTTCTGTAATGTACTGATAAACATTAGACATTTATATATTTTAGATTCATTACACACAACTGAAGTAGTTCAAGCCTTTTATTGTTTTAATATTGATGATTTTGGCATATAGCTCATGAAAACCCAAAATTCCTATCTCAAAAAATTAGCATATCATGAAAAGGTTCTCTAAACGAGCTATTAACCTAATCATCTGAATTAACTAATTAACTCTAAACACCTGCAAAAGATTCCTGAGGCTTTTAAAAACTCCTAGCCTGGTTCATTACTCAAAACCGCAATCATGGGTAAGACTGCCGACCTGACTGCTGTCCAGAAGGCCATCATGGACACCCTCAAGCAAGAGGGTAAGACACAAAGAAATTTCTGAACGAATAGGCTGTTCCCAGAGTGCTGTATCAAGGCACCTCTGTGGGAAGGAAAAAGTGTGGCAGAAAATGCTGCACAACGAGAAGAGGTGACCGGACCCTGGGGAAGATTGTGGAAAAGGACCGATTCCAGACCTTGGGGGACCTGCGGAAGCAGTGGACTGAGTCTGGAGCTACAGGTGCTGCATTCCCCAGGTCAAGCCACTTTTGAACCAGAAACAGCGGCAGAAGAGCCTGACCTGGGCTACAGAGAAGCAGCACTGGACTGTTGCTTAGTGGTCCAAAGTACTTTTTTTCAGATGAAAGCAAATTTTGCATGTCATTCGGAAATCAAGGTGCCAGAGTCTGGAGGAAGACTGGGGAGAGGGAAATGCCAAAATGCCTGAAGTCCAGTGTCACGTACCCACAATTAGTGATGGTCTGGGGTGCCATTTCAGCTGCTGCTGTTGGTCCACTGTGTTTTATCAAGGGCAGGGTCAATGCAGCTAGCTATCAGGAGACTTTGGAGCACTTCATGCTTCCATCTGCTGAAAAGCTTTATGGAGATGAAGATTTCATTTTTCAGCACGACCTGGCACCTGCTCACAGTGCCAAAACCTCTGGTAAATGGTTTACTGACCATGGTATTACTGTGCTCAATTGGCCTGCCAACTCTGCTGACCTGAACCCCATAGATAATCTGTGGGATATTGTGAAGAGTTAAGTTGAGAGACCCAACACTCTGGATGAGTTTAAGGCCGCTATTGAAGCATCCTGGGCCTCCATAACACCTCAACAGTGCCACAGGCTGATTGCCTTCATGGCACGCCGCACTGAAGCAGTCATTTCTGCAAAAGGATTCCCGACCAAGTATTGAGTGCATAACTGAACATAATTATTTGATGGTTGACTTTTTTTGTATTAAAAACACTTTACTTTTATTGGTTGGATGAAATATGCTAATTTTTTGAGATAGGAATTTTGGGTTTTCATGAGCTGTTTGCCAAAATCATCAATATTAAAACAATAAAAGGCTTGGACTACTTCAGTTGTGTATAATGAATCTAAAATATATGAAAGTCTAATGTTTATCAGTACATTACAGAAAATAATGAACTATATCACAATATGCAAATTTTTTGAGAAGGACCTGTATATATATATATAGTGTACAGAGCATTCGGAAAGTATTGGTAGCGCTTCACTTTTTCCACATTTGTTTATGTTCCAGCCTTATTCCAAAATGGATTAAATTAATTTATTTCCTCAACATTCTACACACAATCCCCCATAATGACAATGTGAAAAAAGAGTTTTTTGAAATTGATGCAAATTTAATAAAAATAAAAAAGCTGAAAAACCACATGTACATCAGTATTGACAGCCTTTGCCGTGAAGCTCTAAACTGAGCTCAGGTACATTCTGTTTCCACTGATCATTCTTGAGATGTTTCAGCAGCTTCATTGGAGTTCACCTGTGGTCAATTCAGTTGATCTGAAAAGGCATACACCTGTCTATATAAGGGCCCAGGGTCGACAGTGCATGTCAAAACACAAACCAAGCATGAAGACAAAGGAATTGTCTGTAGACCTCTGAGACAGGATTGTCTGGAGGCACAAGGCTGGGGAAGGTTTTAGAAACATTTCTGCTGCTCTGAAAGCTCCAATGAGCACAGCGGCCTCCATCATCCGTAAGTGGAAGATGTTTGGAACCACCAGGACTCTTCCTAGAGCTGGCCGGCCATCTAAGCTGAGTGATCGGGGGAGAAGGGGCTTAGTCAGGGAGGTGATCAATAACCCGATGGTCACTCTGACTGAGCACCAGCGTTCTTCTGTGGAGAGAGGAGAACCTTACAGAAGGACAACCTTCTGTGCAGCGATCCACCAATCAGAACCTGTATGGTAGAGTGGCCAGACTGAAGACACTCCCTGCTTGGAATTTGCCAAAAGGCATCTGAAGGACTCTCAGACCATAAGAAACTAAACTCTCTGGTCTGATGAGACTCAAACTGAACTCTTTGGAGTGAATGCCAGGTGTTACGTTTGGAGAAAACCAGGCAGCGCTCATCACCAGGCTAATACCATACAGTGAAGCATGGTGGTGGCAGCATCATGCTGTAGGGATGTTCCTCAGCAGCAGGAACTGGAAGACTAGTCAGGACAGAGGGAAACATGAATGCAGAAATGTACAGAGACATCCTGAATGAAAGCCTGCTTCAGAGTGCTCTTGACCTCAGACTGGGGCGACGCTTCATCTTCCAGCAGGACAATGACCCAAAGCACACCAACAAAATATCAATGGAGTGGCTTCACAACAACTCGGTGAATGTCCTTGAGTGGCCCAGCCAGAGCCCAGAGCTTAATCCTATTGAACATCTTTGGAGAGATCTGAAAATGGCTGCACACCGTCGTTTCCCATCCAACCTGATAGAGCTTGAGAGGTACTGCAAAGAGGAATGGGCAAAAATTCCCAAAGACAGGTGTGCCGAGCTTGTGGCATCATATTCAGAAAGACTTGAGGCTGTAATCACTGCCAAAGGTGCATCAACAAAGTATTGAGCAAAGGCTGTGAATACTGATGTACATGTGATTTATTTATTTTTTTAGCTTTTTTTTATTTTATAAATTTGCTACAATTTTAAAAACTCTTTGTTCACATTGTCATTATGGGGGATTGTGTGTAGAATGTTGAGGAAATAAATTAATTTAATCCATTTTGGAATAAGGCTGTAAACAAATGTGGAAAAAGTGAAGCGCTATCAATACTTTCTGGATGCACTGTACATATTGTCATTCTGTCATTATATAATGAATGGTCTGAAAATGACAATAATATTGTTTATTGCAATATCTTTTGTGCAATATATCATACAACAAAAATAGATATCATGACAGGCCTAGTGTAAATAGAAAAATATGCTTAGTTTCTATTTTATTTTCTAAAATCTATTTTGTATTTGTTAAATAAATAGATTAAACCAAGGCGGCAACACCAAAGCTCCAAAAATACAAATTTATTAAATTAAAACGGCTGACACAAAGCGTGTTACGTTTCGAGCCACACGGCTCTTCATCAGACCGAAACGTAACACGCTTTGTGTCAGCCGTTTTAATTTAATAAATTTGTATTTTTGGAGCTTTGGTGTTGCCGCCTTGGTTTAATCTATAATTTTGCACCTGTTGCGTTTTTTGTCTGAGCACCCAGTTGAGAGGGATGTGCGTGCTTTTGTATAGTTTTTCATTTCTTTATTTGTTAAATAAAACAATAAACAAGACTTTAGCATATTCTGAACAATGCTATGTAATATTACAATATGTGAAGTATATATTAAAATACGATATTTCGTATGTATTAAATTGATTATATAATGCGTTTATGTATTGTGGTTTTATATTTAGTTTAGATTTTTGGTCTTTTGTCATATTTTAACTGCATTTATTAATTAATTAATTTATTAATTTATTTATTATATAACTTTAACTTGTAATAATAATAATGCAAAAAATGTAAACTTCCTGAGATTTATTGTATTTATTATAGCTCTGATAACATTTTATCCAAATTACGAATTAAAATAATGTTATTTAGAGCATTTTTTGTTGTTGTAGTTTTGAAAATGACGATTGGTCAGAATGACAAATACTTTAATTTAGAAAATCAGTGACTGAAAATCATCCAAATATTGATTTACTAACTCTAAAAATGACAACATTGGTATTGTGCTGTCTGAAGGTGGCACAGTGGCTCAGTGGTTAGCACTTTGGCCTCACATTAAGAAGGTCGCAGGTTCGAGTCCTGGCTGGGCCAGTTAACATTTCTGTGTGAATGAGTGTGTATAATAATAATTCCTTACATTTATATAGCACATTTCTGGACATTCAAAGCACTTTACACATTGGGGGAATCTCCTAATCCACCACCAGTGTGCAGCATCCACCTGGATGACCAGCCAGCTAATTGGTGGAGAGGAGCCAGTTATGATATGGGGATGGTTGGGAAGTTAGGCGCTCACTGACAGTATAGAGTCCCCATCATAATACATTAGGATCCACACAGACCGCAGGTTTAGTGCTAACACCACTTCCGGCAGCAACCTAGCTTTCCCATGTGGTCTCCCATCCAATTACTGACCGGGCGCAGCCCTGCTTAGCTTCAGCGGGCGACCATGTGAGAGTTGCAGAGAGCTAGCTGCCGGCAGTGTATGGGTGTATGGGTGTTTCCTAGTACTGGGTTGCAGCTGGAAGGGCGTCCGCTGCGTAAAACATATTCTGGAATAGTTGGTGGTTCATTCCACTGTGGCGACCTCTGAAATAGAGACTACGCTGAAGGAAAACGAATGAATTTTTTAGTTATTTTACACCCAAACAGTGCTCTAAATGACAACGGTTTTGTTTTAATAATGAATCTATTATAATATATATCATGCATACCGTATATCTGCATCAGGAGTTTACATAATAAAAGCAAAATGACATGTCGCTCAACTATACATGATAATCCAGAGAGTGTTCTGGTGGTCTCCTACTGTTTTCCATATCTGTGTATCTACTTGTGTTGGTTGCTATGACAACTAAATGACTCTATTCCAATATAGAGAATACAACTAGCATTGCATGAAACTCTGAGTCAGTGTGTGTGTGTGTGTGTGTGTGTGTGTGTGTGTGTGTGTGTGTGTGTGTGTGTGTGTATGACTGCAGAACAGAAAAGCAGCATTTGTATTACTTATTTATTCTCTGTTTCTCTGTTTTAGGTGTCTCTGTGTTTAGCCTGAATCATCTGACTGACAGCAGGAGGCCAGAGATCCACACACACGCACACACACACACACACGCACACACAGATTTGTTTCTCTATCTTAGTGAGGACATACATAGACTTCCATTGTTTTTCTATTAGGTTAATGATCATGTCTATGTCCTAGCTAAACCAAACCTCACAGAAACATCATTAGACACTAATAAAAGCATATTTCTTTCTCATTTATAAGCATTTAAATTAGTGAGTAGCAGTGAAATGTCAGCACTAGAGGGCGGTATCTCACTATATTTCTGAGTCCTCACAAGTATAGCTAAACCAGTTCACACACTTTCACACATAGGTTTGCTCCACTATCTCAGTAGGGGCATTACATAGACTTCTATTGATTTTTTTAATAACAGTTTAATGATAATATCTATAGCCTAGCTCTACCCCTAAACCAAACCCTAATGAGAATACACTTCTTTTCCATTTATAAGCGCTTAAATTAGCGAGTAGCTGTGAAGTATCAACACTAGTGGGTCATTATGATCTCGATATCTCACTATAGGACAACTGAGCCCTCACAATTATAGCTAAACCAGTACACACACACACACACACACACACTTTTATTTATAGGCATTTTAATCAGTGAAATGTCTATATTAGTGGGTCATTTTGATATCTCACTATTGACCTTATTTGGCAATGTGGAGGTGCGCTCGTTTTTGCGATTGTTTTGGATCTTCTGATTCAGTCATCTATTGGAGAAACGACCAGGAATAATAAATGGCAGAAAACGCTCAAACTGCTTGCTCTGCAACCAAGCGTGTTCATGGCTAAACATGAAGAGTAGAATAATATAATAAGGAAATATCCATTTGCAACATCAAGCAGCAGAGCGAGCTGTTTTTATCCTCTAGAAATCAATGGAAGTGAATGAGAGCAGAAGTCTTGAGTCAATAAGAGTCCAATGGCTGCGTCTGCTCGTACATGAAGAATAAGGTTTACGCTCAATCTCACTATAGGACAACTGAGTCCTCACAAGTATAGCTAAACCAGCACACACACACACACAGTCACGATGACGACCTCGGCTCTAAGGCGGCAGGTGAAGAACATCGTGCATAATTACTCTGATGCGGAGATCAAGGTGCGCGAGGCGACCTCTAATGACCCCTGGGGCCCGTCCAGCTCCCTGATGTCAGAGATCGCGGAGCTCACCTTCAGCGTGGTGGCCTTCAGTGAGGTCATGGCCATGGTGTGGAAGAGGCTGAACGACCACGGCAAGAACTGGAGACACGTCTACAAGGTGACTGGCACTATCATACAGTACAATTTATCGTTTCAGCAGTGATATCACAATGCGATCATTCGCAAAAGTCACATCGCAGGATTTGCAATGTTGAGTCTGTATTATAATTGATAATTTACACGTGTTTTTGAGGCCTGTGTGACTTTATTAACCTTAATAACGATTATTTTATTGAATTATTACATTTTTTTATTATTTAATTACTGTACCTGAATACTGTTAGACATGGAAAAAGATAAGACGCTGTCATAAGACACAATTACACAGGAAAAACTATTTTACCATGACCGAAACAAATTTACATTTTAGAATAAAAATTAACAAGACGCAAAACACTTTTACCAGTCCCCGAAACAAGTTTACAATGACAGATTCTTTACGGAAAGGGAATGTACCACACACCGGAAGTGACACGGTGAAAGACGTGAGCGCGGTAAATTCGTGTTGTGGAGTACATGGCGTAAATAAAGTTTATGGTGACCAAACTCGGACTGCAGTCGAGGGATGTTTGGCCCGTTTTGTGGCAAACACACGAGCAGCTTAACGCGGTTTTGCTTTACGTGTGGTTTGGCGTTTCTAAAGGACACAGACATACTGCATCAGTGTGTTCAATGTATTAACAAGGGCCACTCGTATGCTGTAATCGTGGACATGATGTAAAGTCTACAGGGTGTAAATATCTGCCTGAGGACTCTTAAAAGTAAACTGAACGAAGCCGGTGTTATGGTTTAACTGGTGTCCGTATTAACTGGTGCCCCTTTTAAACTTTTCACGTTTGCAGATTGGCAGATTCGTCACTTTTTCACAGCAACAAAACATGCCCATACCAAATAAATATTCTTATTACTTGGTGTCAGTGTCATTGTAAACATTATTGATTTTAGTATTTGTGTGGCAGAACAGTATATAACCAAAATTAATGTAAAGAAATAATTATAATTTACATGTCATCAACGTGATTCGAACTCAAGTGAAAAAGTTCTTAAAAAGTTCCTATCAAACTGAGCTAGTCAGGTCGGTTTTGATGTCTTTATCAGTCAACATATGCTGTGCTTTGGTTGTGGACTCATCTTAACTTGTTTCCATGTACTTGCGTTTACATGTTTCTACATACTCTCACGCTGATATTTTCTCAGAATAGCTCTAAATGGCAAAGCGATGTTTTATCGCAGTTGGTCAAACCATGATTTTATAGTTGTAGACTCACACAAGAGATGATATTTTCCAGTGTGTGTGGTACATTCCACATCACTTCCGGTGTGTGGTACATTCCACGTCACTTCCGGTGTGTTGTACATTCCGCATCACTTCCGGTGTGTTGTACATTCCGCATCACTTCCGGTGTGTGGTACATTCCGCGTCACTTCCGTTGTGTGGTACATTCCGCGTCACTTCCGTTGTGTGGTACATTCCGCGTCACTTCCGATGTGTGGTACATTCCGCGTCACTTCCGGTGTGTGGTACATTCCACGTCACTTCCGGTGTGTGGTACATTCCGCGTCACTTCCGGTGTGTGGTATATTCCGCGTCACTTCCGGTGTGTGGTACATTCCGCGTCACTTCCGGTGTGTGGTACATACCGGGCCACTTACGGTGTGTGGTACATTCCGCGTCACTTCCGGTGTGGTACATTCCGTGTCACTTCCGGTGTGTGGTACATTCCGCGTCACTTCCGGTGTGTGGTACATTCCGCGTCACTTCTGGTGTGGTACATTCCGCGTCACTTCTGGTGTGTGATACATTCCGCGTCTCTTCCGGTGTGTGGTACATTCCGCGTCACTTCCGGTGTGTGGTACATTCCACGTCACTTCCGGTGTGTGATAAATTCCTCTTCACTTCCGGTCTGTGGTACATTCATTGTCATTTCCGGTGTGTGGTACATTCCGCATCACTTTCGGTGTGTGGTACTTTCCGCGTCACTTCCGGTGTGTGGTACATTCCATGTCATTTCCGGTGTGTGGTACATTCCGCGTCACTTTCGGTGTGTGGTACATTCCGCGTCAATTCTGGTGTGTGGTACATTCCGCGTCACTTCCGGTGTGTGGTACATTCCGTGTCACTTCCGGTGTGTTGTACATTCCGCGTCACTTCCGGTGTGTGATACATTTCGCTTCACTTCCAGTGTGTGGTACATTCATTGTCATTTCCGGTGTGTGGTACATTCCGCATCACTTTCGGTGTGTGGTACTTTCCGCGTCACTTCCGGTGTGTGGTACTTTCCACGTCACTTCCGGTGTGTGGTACATTCCGCGTCACTTCCGGTGTGTGGTACATTCATTGTCATTTCCGGTGTGTGGTACATTCCGCGTCACTTTCGGTGTGTGGTACTTTCCGCGTCACTTCCAGTGTGTGGTACATTCCGCGTCACTTCCGGTGTGTTGTACATTCCGCGTCACTTCCGGTGTGTGATACATTTCGCTTCACTTCCAGTGTGTGGTACATTCATTGTCATTTCCGGTGTGTGGTACATTCCGCATCACTTTCGGTGTGTGGTACTTTCCGCGTCACTTCCGGTGTGTGGTACTTTCCACGTCACTTCCGGTGTGTGGTACATTCCGCGTCACTTCCGGTGTGTGGTACATTCATTGTCATTTCCGGTGTGTGGTACATTCCGCGTCACTTTCGGTGTGTGGTACATTCCGCGTCACTTCCGGTGTGTGGTACATTCTGCATCACTTTCGGTGTGTGGTACTTTCCGCGTCACTTCCAGTGTGTGGTACATTCTGCGTCACTTCCGGTGTGTGGTACATTCCGTGTCACTTCAGGTGTGTTGTACATTCCGTGTCACTTCAGGTGTGTGGTACATTCCGCGTCACTTCCGGTGTGTGGTACATTCCGCGTCACTTCCGGTGTGTGGTACATTCCGTGTCACTTCCGGTGTGTGGTACATTCCGTGTCACTTCCGGTGTGTGGTACATTCCGCGTCACTTCCGGTGTGTGGTACATTCCGCATCACTTCCGGTGTGTGGTACATTCCGTGTCACTTCCGGTGTGTGGTACATTCCGCGTCACTTCCGGTGTGTGGTACATTCTCTTTCCGTAAAGAATCTGTCATTGTAAATTTGTTTCAGGACTGGTAAAGGTGTTTTGCGTCTTGTAATTTTTTTTCTAAAATGTAAATTTGTTTTATCCTTGGTAAAATTGTTTTTCCTGTCTAATTGTGTCTTATGACAGGTAAAAATATTTTTCAAAATGTAAACTTGTCTTGAGCTTTGAGCTTTTTACGGCCACCGCAAGAAACCCTCCCGTTCATAATCAATCTAAAATGAAAAATTCTTACCAAATAGAGATATTCAAGTCACCTGGTGCAGTTGTATTTATATCGCAATATATATTGCAGAATAACAAATATTGCAATGCTAGATTCTTCCACTATTGTTCAGCCCTATTACACACACACACTATAGCTGGTAAAAATGAGAAATTTACTTGTTTCGTAAAGAACAATACATGTTTTCATGTTTTATGAGGACTCTCCACAGCTGTATTGATGTTTCTACTGTACAGACTGTATATTCTCTGTTCTCTACCCCTAAACCAGCCCTCATAGCAAATAATCTTTTTTTTTAATTATTATTATTATTTTCTACACACTCAAAAAAAGACTTTTGCTGTTTGTTCAAACTATTATTTAAAATGAGTTAACAACACAAGTTTTTTTTTCAAAAACACCGGGGTCAACTTAATTGTTTTATGTTCAATCCACTTAAATTTCTAAAAACGATTAAATTAACTTAATAGATTCGTGTTGGGACAACATGAAGGAATTCTGCGGAACCCAGCGTTTTTTACAGTGCATGCTACATTCGGGTACATTATGAAAATTAGCATT